>PVKU01003359.1:18153-46195 GCA_004027475.1 Anoura caudifer | reverse complement strand
CTCCAAAGATAGTGTTTGGGGGAATGGGGCGGAATTTTCATCAGCTGAACTGAACTGTTTTTTTCTTATAGTAACTTTGTGTGAAAGCTGTCTGTCATATGCTATTAACTTTGAAATATTACTTTGCTGTACTAGTAATACAATTACATGTAGCCAAAGTGAGAATTTGAGGAGGCCAACTAGGCTTTTTAGTTAGAAAAACACTCTCTTTTTGTGATATGGTTACTATTTCTTTAACACATGTTTTGATGGGACAGGACTTGCTGTATCCTCTGAATCTGCGACTCTTTGTTTTTACAGGATCTTTAATTTCCCCTTCTTTTTTCTTCATTTACCAGCAAGCCTCCAAGGGTGCACCTCCCTGATACTTGCAATTTACTTAGAAGTGGTGCCATTGGGTTCTGCTCATTTTCAAGTCATGGTAACAGTGCTCCGTTCTGTAAGGTCTCAAGCTGAGTGCAACTGGCTCTTGAGTGACTTTATCTGTATCCCAGCATCCCCAGTCTCCCTACCTCCAGCCCTCATGCATATCTCCTCTACCCTCACTCCCCCTCTGCTTAAGTTTCTCCTGGGGTAGAGGCTCTACACACGATTTTGCGGGTCTGAATGCTTATTTTCCTACTTATATGTAACTTAAAATCTGTTTTTTTTTAGTTTTTAGGGTTTCTAAACACAATTTCAGTGTGTATGTGTGTATGTATGTGTAGGCTTTCCTATACCAACAAGCAATTCTGGGATACCAGCAGGCTGTCTTAGAATTCAGCTCAATTCTGACACCATCTACCTAGAGGTACCATCAGTTTCAGAGGTAAAGGGCTCAGACCCATAAAACCGCCCTCCGCTTCAGATGCCAATTGCAAGCCAAGGTTGTTACTTGTGCTTCTGACCCACTGGCTACAATTTGAAGGCTCCAATGACTCCCTCCAATATAGGATGCTCTTTGCAAGTCCAAGTTATTACCTTTACTCCTGGCCAGCTGGCTATACATCAGAGGCTCTCATGAACCTCTCTTTGGTTTGACTAACGTGCTACAATGGCATACAGAACTCAGGAAACCTGTTTACTGACTAGATTATTGTTCTGGTTCCCCAACCTGGAAACTCTCTGACCCTGTTCCAAAGGCTTCATTACATAGGTATGATTCATTATCTCCTTGGCCATTGGTGATTGATGCCATCTCTATCCCATCTCCCCTCCCCAGAAATCCGGGGGTGGGAGTGAAAGTTCCAAACAAGGTTGGTTGCCCTGACAACCAGCCCCCATCCTTTGGTGCTTTCCAAAATATCACCTTCATGAACATAAATCCAGTTCTGGTAAAAAGGGGCTTGTTATGAATCATGAGACACCCATTTCACCGTTATGACTCTAAAGTCTTTCCATTAACTCTGAGAAAAACAGACCCCATTACTTTTATGCTCCCATTACTCTTATTGCTCAAAAAATTAGAAACATTTTGGGAGCTGAGCTAGGAACTGTGGGTGAAGAGCAAATATGTATGAGAAATGTATTTTGGTCATCTGAATGACTATATAGATGTATATTTCTTATAAATCATATCACACTTAGTCACATTATAGGCATAGATTATGGGTGAATTTGCTTTCCCTACCAATCAGTAAGATTTCGGGGAGAACATGTGGGGGACTTTATATTTAGGAGATGTCTCAGTTCACTCAGGCTGCTATAACAGAAACCATAGACTGGGTGGCTTATAAACAACAGGAATGTCCCAGTGTGGAGGCTCGAGAGTGCAAGACCAGGTCGCTGGGCAGATTTGGTGTCTGATGGGAAAGTTCTCAGGGATCCCTTTCATAAGGGTACTAATTCTTTTTTTTTATTTTTTAAACAGCTTTATTGAGATATAGTTCATATATCATATATTTCACCCATTTAAAGTACACGATTCAGTGGTTTTAGTACATTCACAAATGTTGCCAACCATCCTCACAGTCAATTTTAGAATTTCTCCCATCACCACGAAAAGAAACTCTGCCCTGTTCACTGTCACCTTCCTATCCTCCTCTCCTTCCTCCAGCCTCAGGCAACTAGTAATCTACTTTGTGTTTCTGTAGAAGCCCCTGCTCTGAACATTTCCTATGAATAGGATCATATGTGATCTTTTGTGACTGGATTCTATCACTTAGTCTAAATTTTCAAGATTTATGGGGGCTGCAATATCATGATCTAATCAATCACCTCCCACAAGCTCCATTGGCAAATACCATCACATTAAAGGATTAGGTTTCGGCATGAATTTCAGGAGAATACAAACATTCAGTACATAGCAGGAAATTTTCTTTTTTCTATGATTACTTGGAAATATATAGAATTACCTTTCTAAAATCCAGACAACTTTTTTCAGACAATTTATATTAAGTCCTATAATGGCAAAGATGGCAAGCCAGAGTCTTGCTGTACAGTCATCCTACTGTGTGCATCAGGGTGTATTTTTGGTACTGTAATTGACAGCAATGTCTCCAAAAGTTAGACTGTTGGAGAAAAGGATGCATTTGAGAATTTCAGATTTTCTTGTTCTTTAGTTGCAATAAAATGATACCTAGATTGCATGGTTGCAATTCTGTTACACTGGATGTATGAGTATATAACACACTTCATCAATTTCTGATCATGGGAAATTCATGGCTTCCCAAACACACACATATATGGAGGGAAAGAACTCCACAAGTAGTCCTGTAGCTGAAAACTATGACCACTGAACCATCAGTAATTGCTACTTTTATGTCCAAAATGTGAAATGTTGGTAATTTCATATGGTTCAACTTAATATCTACTCTGTCGGGGAAAAGTGTGATTGATTTTGGTAGTTAGCATGAGAGCTTCAGCATGAATAAAGATTTCACACTACACAGTTTATAGATAGAATAGAATTGCATTGAACAAAGCATTTAGAATGCAAAGTGGGGAATTTTGTTAATAATATTAATCTGAGCAGATCAAATATGTAAGCCTGATAAATTAATATATTAAATTTAACTAATAATTATTAGGCATCAAGAGAGAATTTCTTATATTGGTCCCTCATACACTTGGAAATGCTATTAAACCCAATTAGTATTCATCCTACCTCCATCTACCTAATTTGTGGGAAGTCTAATATATATGAAGCATGGTACTAAGTTGTGGAATCCAGCAAAGAAAACATACAAAGCTTATTCCAAAGGATATGGAATGAACTATAGAAATGATCCCTGAAAGTACTCCATCCCTCCCCCTTTCTCTCCCCAGATATTTATGTGAAATTAATTGTGGCTTTATTTTTTTTAAATAAAAACTTTAATAAAGTAAAAAATATATAAAGTATATGGAACCCTATTAAAATCCTGAATAATTATTATATCAATTACAGTGATATCTGTCTTTTGTCAGATCTGGGAAAACTGGGAGAGGGCAATAAATTTCAGTAGAAATAATCCAAAAAATTGAAGTATGAGCTGACTTTGTGTAGCAATGCTACTGAGAGTTGTACTGTTTCCCAATGTTCAATGTGCTATGAAGGTGACTACACAAGGTGTCCAGCGTGTTCTGGCACGATGCTGTGTTCATCTGGAAGAGACTGATTTTTATAGAGTTGCTGAATAGGTAAGTGGGGTCCATCAAAATGAGAGATAAGGTGGAACTGCCTAGTAGGTAGCAATTCAAAACTGCAGCTCAAAAATCCACTTGAAAAGCCAAAAGCTATTTACCTCTATCATTCTGGCCCCTGTTCATGCTTGAGAAGTGCTAAAAAAAAAAAATCTTTCCTTACAACCCTGAGTCAGACTTTTGTGTGGCACCCAGATTTGTAGCTGTGGATATAGTTAATTTTAAATTGGAAGAGTTGACACAGAATTCTACGATTGAAGAATAAGAAATGTAGAGAAGTTAAGTAATCCCTTTTAAGGTCATATGGAGTACCCAAGTATTTTGATGAGGGTAGGCAAAGTTTTGCTGCATAAATAAACCTCAAACAATACAAGCTTCTTGCTCACTTTTAAACATTTGACAATGAGTTGTACTTGCCAGTGTCTCAGGGATCAAGGCTGATAAAGGTTATAGCCCTGCAACAGGGGGAAGGGAACTTGGTGAATTATGCAGTCTTTTAAAGCTTCCAGGAAGTAAAACATTATTTCTGCTCACATTTTTGTTTGTCAAAGCAAGGGGAACAGAGTTCATTTCTGCCATGCATACAGACTGGAAACTGGCATGTTTTGATAAGCCCTAATGTCTAGTAAACCAGGTTAGAGAAAGACCCAAATAGCTTGTACCCACATTCAAACAGGAATTCAAAAAGTCTCTCTAAAATTAACTATAAATACCAATTATATACTCACTAAAAATATTTTATAATGGGTAATTTTTTAAAAAAGTGTTGATGTGGACAGAGACTTTTCTATAATCAGCTTATTGTTAAGTTCTGAAGATTAGGGCTATGGTTTTAATTTATTGGATACACTAAACTAAAGGCTTACCACAGTTTGACACTTGAGCTTCTCTTTTCAGTGTACCACACAGAGCAGTTGCAGCACTGCCTTTTGCACACCCAGTAGCCACTTTCTTCTCCCTTTCCATTGGAATCCTGGTTTGTTTCAGTGTTCCTTCTTCCCACATAATACTTGGGAGAAAATCTTAATCGCTCAAATCACTTTCTAGTGTTATGTTTAAGAATGGATATATAACTGTTACTGACAATAAATGGTGAAGGAGTCTTCTGATGGGTTTCTAAAAACACCCTTCTTCATCTTTAAAAATAACCTGAAACAGGAATTCTTGCTGTATATTGTCAAGTCTGAATGGGACACCTGGAACTGTAGAAGCTGATTTATGGCAAAGAAACAGCCTCCAACAACAGGCTGAATAAGGTAGGCCCTTAAATTCACTGAGCTGTCTTTTGTCATTTAATACAATACATTCCCCAGTTCTTTAAGCCAGTGCTTCTCAAATGCTGGTCTGAAACAAGACAGCAGCTACTGTCAGAATGTAAATTTACACACACTTTCTTTCATCAAGGAAGCTTGTCTACAAAGAATATAGATGGACTAAGTGGTGTGGTCAGTGACATAGTTGAATTACATTTTGGCAGAAACTTCTTATCTAAGTCTGCAATATTGGATTATTTCAATATACATATGGTTGAGAATTCAGCAAATTAACTTGGGAAAAATTCATTTGTATTCAGAAAACATTAAAACATACTCCGTTTTAAGGCATGGGGTTTGCTCTTCTTAGGCAATTTTATCATTCTTGGCTTCAATTCAATAATCCATTCAATAACTGTCCATTGACCACTCACTAAATTATACATGCAGGATACATGAATAAATAAAAGCCTCTCCAGTTTTAGAATGATCACAAGCTGGTATAGGAGATACATGAGAATCAGTAATTACAGAACATACTGATGTAATTATTTATAAAGCTGTTCCCTGGCTGGGGTTGACTTCTGTCTAGTGTTTGGGATAATGGGAGCAATCAGCAGGGAACAGCTTGACAGAAAAGGTGGCACCTCTTATGAAGGTGGTACAAAACCCCTTGGAGCTGTGTGGCTAGGGTGACATGCTAAGGAGCTGGAATTTTACTGATGGTGACAGTTTATTATACGATGACTTGCATTTTAGTAGTGACTCCAGACATCTTTACATTGGCATGGGTGAAGTCAGAACTGCAGCTAGAGTGTTGAAAATACCCATCTAAAACAGCAGGATAGCTTTTGGTTTAACTTGAACAATTTATAACCTGTACATCTTAGCTCAATTTTTTTCTTTAAAGAACTGCATAGGGGGAATATATATAAAATTACAAATTAATATCCACAGTATTAAAAAATTCAAGCCAACACAAAACATTTATACTGGAGTCATGTGCTTATATGAAATTATGATGGTTAATTTTATGTGTCAAATTGGCAGGGCCATGGTGTCTGGATAGCTGTTCAAACACCATGGATATTTCTGTTATTCATAACATTGGCGAGCTTCATCCAATCAATTGAAGATCTTAATAGAAAAAAAGACCAATTTCCCTGGAAGACAGAATTCTGTCAGTAGATGCTTCAAACTAGAATTGCAACTCTTCAGGATTACCCAATCCGATTTTGGGCCTGTCAAACCTCCACAATCACATAAGCTAATTCCTTAAAATTAAGTCTACGCACATCAGGTTAGTTGTTCCTGAGAATCCTGATACAGAAACTGAACATCTGTCGGTCCTCTATCACTCAATGTACCTACACAGTAAACGCCAGCCTACGGAAGCCTTTTTATGGGGATGGGACAATCCACTACTCCTCAGTATAAAAAAAGGTTTTTCTTTCATGTTAATCAGGTTTTCAAATGTTTTGTTGTGATGAGAAGATACTAATTCTTGGCCAGAGCCATTGCCTGATATGCACGTTCCTCCCATTTTTTTTTTCCTGGCTACTGATTTCCCCCACATCCCACAGTAACTGGCATGTTTAAATTGTGCCAGTAGGGTGTGGGTTTGTGACCTGTGATGGGATGTCCTTGAATAGTGAGCTGCCCAAAGAATCTCCTGCCACCAACATCCGGAACTGGAATGAGCAGGTTGTAACAGAATTCTCATTTGTTTCTATTAACCTTTCTTAAATGTATATATAGTTCCCAGTTATTTAAATGCTTAATATTGTATTTTGGATCTTTGTAAGTTTAGTGAATTTTTTGACATAGGAACTTAAATTCCGTTTACACTAATTAGCCTATAGTAAAAGTGGTTTTTAAATTGTTTCAAGTTGCAGAACCTACTGGCAGTGAGGACTTACTGTATAATCCTCAAAAACTAATTTAGGAATACAAATAAATCAGATGTCTTCTACCCGCATCTTACTAATACTAAGTTAACTTTTGATGTATTATCAACCTGAAAAAACCCATTTAAGACTTGCCAGAAAGTAAAGTGTTTTTTACATAGCTTGTTGATTCTCAAAATGTAAGGTATGCTCATCTCCATTTCCTCCAAAAAACTGATGGCTAAATTTGTAATTTAAGGGCAAAAATTTGAACCAAGATTTCAGAATCTTTATGAAATCTACTTCCCCAGTAGACAGCACTGATGTTGCACAGCAAAACTCACCCAACACAGGATGACATGATTCATAAATGGAAAAGCACAAACTGACACACAAGTGCAGGGAATGGCCGGACAGTCATTTAGATTAAATTACATCCATTATTTAAGAAGTTGCCAGGCAGTTACTGAAAAGTCTAAAATAGACCCTCTCAAGTAAACACAGAAAAATTTAAGGTACCAGCAAATCAGTAGTTAACGCTTTGGCCATATCAGAAATCCAATGTTATGCTGAGGACTAAGGGAAGTAGCTGTTTCGTTCCATGGAAGCATGTATAGAACCATCCAGAACAATTTTTCAAGAATTCAGAAATACAAACTTTTATGTGAAAAAATATGTGAATATTCTGGTTTTACGTATTGGTTTAAAAGTAGCACAGCAACTCCCCAACTCTGCCCCAACCCCACACCAAAGTCAGGGGGCTAAACAGACCACCAGTTTATACCTCTACTTTACAGTATTCTTTTAACACCAATGATATTCCAAAAGTGACCAAATTGAGATTAAAATTTTCAGTAGCTAATTAGTTTCTCCTTGCCCTAATACAAAGCCCTGGGAATTAAGTCACTACACTTTAAATGGCAAGTTGCATTTCACTATTCATGTAACTTGATCCGTTGATACAATTACTAGTAAGGGCCATCTTTCAACACATTTCTACTAGTCAAAGCTCCAGAATGAACTGGTAATTATTTCTTATATTCTATTTCATGTCATTACATTCCATTTTAAATATTGTACTTTTATTCAGTCTAAAAAAGACTCATTGGACAGTGGCAAATTTATTAAGACAAAAATTTCAGTTTTAGGGTATAGGTGTAGATGAAAAGAAAATGATGTTCTTGTACTTTAATCTTGTGCTTTAACTGGTAAACACTATTGGTTTCCCGCTTATATATATATATTTCCATTTAAAACAACAAAAACCCTCACAAAAAAAGGCAATTTACTCCTTCAAAGAAAATGGGAAGACTAAAAGTAAGTTTTTCTCCCCCTTTAAATAAAAGGGGAATTAGTACAGACTTAAAGTCAGGTTTGCATTTTTCTTTTATAACAGAAATACCAACAATGTCATGATTAATAACTGGCAATTAATAATTAAATAAAATCTCAGAATTTAAGACCAAGTAACAAGCTAAATCACTTAGGTTTTGATACTGGGATAATACTCAAATAAAAAAAGTACACACATGCCCAATTATCACATTTTGTATTTCAGAGAAGAGGCATTAAGGATTCATGCCATAAGTTTATTTACAAACAACACATCTAGTATGTCGAGTTCAACAGTTTGATCCATTTTTCAAAGAGACTGCACCTCTTAAAATGCCCCCTTCATATCTGTGAATAAAAAACATACAAAAATATGGTATTGAAAAATCCCATTCATTTAACAGAAATCATGTAGTTTCATTAATGTATTGTCTATCCTTCAGTTTGGTACATCAGAAAGCGTTTACAGTATCACAATTTCATTCATACTGATTTGCTTCATCATATGCACCACAATCTTTCCATATTAACAACTTATATAAATCATTTCCCTTCTAAACTATGACAACTAAACTATTTTCCAAAATATACTTGGAATTTACTCCAATTATCCCACAGAAGTTTCCAATAGTGTCACCCGGAGGAAAAATTCTGGTTATAATTAAGTAAATAAATATTTTCCTCTCACACAGGGAATCTGCTAACCCCCCCCCCCCCCCCCCCGAACAACAACAAAAAAGACTCCTCTGGGCATATACTAACATATATTGCTCTCAAGAGAAACTAACAGTCAGTTTACTAGATTAAGTAGTATGAGGTCTGGCTAAAACTCCTGGTCTACCATCACTAGGTATGAAATAGTGGGCAAATTGCCGTTTTTGTTTCTCAGATCAGGTTAATATCACCTACTTCACAAGCCTGCTAGGGAGCTACAGGAAATCACTGTTGTAAAGTGTGCGTTTACAAACAGTAGTACTAAATAAACCCTGGCTTTCAAGCAAAGGAAACACTTGTTTCTAAGTTTATCAACCTGTTTCGACCAATGTCACATGTACACTTCCCTTCAGGAATCAGGTCTACATGCAAAAGCATTTTGTAATTTTGGGGGAGGGAAGGTAATTTTTTTTTTTTTTTTTTTTTTTGAGGGGTGGAGAAAGGAAGAAATAAAAGGAAAACACTGCTTTGGGATTATAAATTCATTGATTAATTACCTGTTTCATGGATTAACTAAAACATCCTTATTTTTTAAGCAGCTGGTGTCTTACAATAAGGAAAGGTGCAGCAAATCCAGATCCAAAATAAAAAGTCATCATAGCTAGTAACCGCCACTTGTTTTCCACCGAAAATGGCAAATTCTGTTGGGGAAAAAAGAACAAACAACAAAAACAGATCTTCAAGTCATCTGATTTTAGATCAAAAATACATACAATGAATGCCAGATTTTCTTTCTTTTACACAATCAGGTTATATACGTCACATACCATAGCACTTCTTCAAAAAAAAAAAACCCCAATCTTTCAAGTTTTATAACCTTCATCATACATAACACTAGAAAGTAAATATATATACATTTTTATAAAGTAGATACATGTATCTGACTTATACTGAGCGCCAGGAAGTGGTCTGAAGAACTCAGGTGTAAAATAGTGAACTTTCTCTTTTATTTTAGGTAATCGAAAATATTCTCCAAAAGTAATTTTAGAAGCAGAATACATTGTTTTGGTTCAGTATTTGTTAAAAACTAGATCCGTATTAAAGAACGCACGTCAATGTTAGCGATACCACTAAGTATTTTTTTCACAACCCAGCTGCCCTACCCTCAAAACAGTTTCTCATCCCTTTACTAGGCCTCGCGCAACCCTCGGAGGTTGCTACTACTAACTCACCCGATTTAGGCTATTTATATTTGTATTTATATTTGAGGCTAAACTCAACCTAAACCAAGGGTTAATACTCACAATTTAGTCAACTAGTCAGAGACTCGACGCACAGGCCCTCATACTTTCATTAATTTGCAATGACCTTCACTCTGAGTCCGGAGACCCCTATTTTGGCTTTTAAGACACAATAACCACCAACAAAGTGTCCACGACCTCCCGCAACCCCCGCCCCAAAATGTTGGAGGGAGTGGCAAGGCCTCCTCCAGCTCTACCTACTCATTCCTTCCCTCCACTAACTGGAGGATCCACGGTCCTGAGCTTTCTCTCTGGGGGAAGTGGAAGGCTAGCCGACGTTCCACACCACACTGCAGGCTTACTACAGCCCTTTCCTCAGAGATCAGCGAGTCGCAACCAAGTGTCCCCACCACAACGAACCCGGGCCCCTTACACACTAACCTTCCCTGGACCTTCCTCATAGTGGCTCCTACGGACCACAGAGGTTGTGAATCTCCGAATGCTCTGTCCCAACATCTGGCTGTTGGAAGCCCTGCAAAACGGGCATAAACTGAAAGCGGAAAAAATGGCGCTATCACACTGAGACCTTTCTTCGCGACCTTGTCCCCTTGCGTGCAAGTACGGAAAGGGAAGACGGGAAATGGGTGAGAGCTTGCGGAAATCGCGGTAAAGTGGTGGGCGCCGTGTGTTGTGGGAATTGTAGTTCGGAACATTGCGTGTCCTTGTAGGCCCTGAAGGATTGTGGGAAATGTAGTCCCGCGCCAGTCTGAAGGAGGGCCAGAGCCCACATTAGTTCCTAGGAGCAAGGATTGATTCGTTCAGATCTGAGTTATTATCGGGTTCTTGACAGGATTCGTGTTTCCCGGAACGATTTTTACTCAATTTAGTGAAGCAGTTTCACGCTTATGCTCTAGTTTATGGAACAGGAAAATACACCTTTCCCTTTTCCTTTGTTGTGGCTGTATACTAGGACCTTTTGTTTTGCAGTACTCTGCCTGCACTGAGAGATGTGTGCTATCATCTTATCTGAGGAAACAAAGCATAAGCCCAAGTAACCAGTAGAAAGGATGTTAGAGAGAAAACTGAGTAGAGTGCAAAGGGAAAGCTTTCTGAAGATATAGGGAACTGAATAGGACAAAAGTACTGGCGGAGAGCAGAGAAAACTCCGGGCCAGTATGAGCATAGCACGCTGAGTACCAAAGAGAAAAGCAGCCTCTGATATCCGGAGCTAAAGTGGATTAGGACTTAATGTTCCCCTGCTAAACGTAATCAATTCCACAGCACATCAATACCAGACAAAATTATTGGGTCAGTGATGGATCAAGAAGAGTAAGAGGACTGTATTATCATATCTGAACATAGACAAAACATAAACATCGTTCATCACAAAAATGACAAAATATCACTGTATCCAGTCTAATATGGTGACTTCTGCCTCCTTACTATTTACAACCTTAACCTCCGACTACTACTCCTTTCTTAGTAAGATTTAGTAAGATGAGGAAAGTCATGGAAAACAGGTCCAAATTCTCTAAGTCCTAACACCTTACTAAGAGGCCCACGGTTCCTCATTGTTTTCAGTCTCTTTTACTGAAGTGAGTAATAAATCCAGTAATAAATCCAGTTATAATTTCCGATTATAGGTGTGTTCCTGATAGTCTTTGACTAGAGGGAAGAAATTAGTGCTAAATGAGACCGGGAAAGTGGTACATTAGATTGTGAAAGGCCCTGGTAAACTAAGTTTTATGTTATTCATCTGAGTCCCCATGGACCCTGTGGCAAATTAAATATAGTTGCAAATTCTTTTATCAAGAGGTGGGGGTCTCTGCCTTTTCTTCCTGGATCTGGCTGGGTGTCTGTGGCTGTTTTGACCAAGAGAATCTGGCATGAGTAATGCTGTGTCAGTGTCCTGCACATGGCTTATGATAGTGGTAGCTTCCTTTCCTATCTTGTGGAACACTAGCCCTTGGAAACCTGAGCCTTCACATGAGAAGTTTGACTAGTCTGCTGGGAAGGCCTTAAGAACCTACCAAAAGGAGGTAGAGGATGGCCGAAGTGTCAGAAATGTGAGTAAATCCATCTCGGTCCCTTGAGCCCAGGTCGGCTCCCAACTGAATAGCACTGAATGACCCCACCAGTCCCGTGTACAGAAGAGTTCCACAGTTTAGCTCTACCCAAAATGCTGATTTACAAATTTGTGAGATACAGTAAAATGATTCTTCTTTCAGGTTAATAAATTTGGGGCAGTAAAAATAGCTGGAACGGATACCTGGAAGTAACATTGCTTCATTTAGGGAAATGATTTGCCACGAGAAGAACACAGTTTCTCACCATAAATCTGTACATTTAGGAATTAAGCTGTGTCATTTCAAATATTTATCTTAAAAGAATGTTTTTGTCAAAAGGCCAAATTGAGCACAAAGAAAAATTTTATATGAATTTCCATATTATTTTCTTAATTGTTAATTAGTAACCAATTAATAAATTAGCTAACCAACTCATGTGCCCTGAGTTTAGGGGTTTTATGCTAATATCGGTCTATTAAATTCATTCTGGAGAATAAAAGAAGTTTAAAGAAATCCGGCAATAGTCTATTATTGAATAGGTGTTGTGGTAAATGAAAGATGGCTATAATTTCTTTGCAACTCTTCCAAGTGAAAGGTGTGGTTTGACTCCCCTCTGGACCTTAGTGACTTGCTTGACCAATAGAATGGGGCAGAGTGACATTCTGAACTTCTGAGGCTGGCTTATAAAAAGCTTTGCAGTTTTTATTCAGACAACTTGGAATGTTTTCATAGGAGAGGTCAGCCACCATGTAAGAAGTCTAACTACGCTGAGATGGTCAGGACTACGAGGAAGCTCAGGCTAACCATTTGGAGAAACTACCTGGATAGGGGAGAGGGAAGTGAAGGGGAGAGGGAAGTAAAGGTAAGAAGAAGGGAGATATATGCCATATGCCTTGATCCAAGCTGTTTCTACCATCCCCCAACCCAGGCATGAAATATATAAGAAGCCTTTAGGTGACTCCAGCCACAGTCCTGATTCACCTACACCTGTATGAAATATGTTAAACAAGAACTGCCCAGCTGAACACATCAGCCTCTATAACTATAAGAGAAAATGATGAATTGTTGTTTTAAGCTGGCAAGTTTGGGGTAGCTTGTTATATGAGAATAGAATTCTGGAACAGGTATCATACACAATTTCTGATACACATAGCCTAACAGTCTAAATTCAGTCATAATAACCCACAAGAAAAAATATGAATCATCCTGGAGAAACTTTTGATTCAGTATGATATTCTTTTGCTATAAAATAAATTTTAAGAGAAATGAGACATTTCATGGATTGGTACAAAATAGAAATATCTTTAGGGACATGAGATTTACTCCAAAGTTCTATTTAAAAAATAAAATCCAATTATTTTAAGTAGCGAGTAGGGTATATATCATAGACTGAGCAGTGTACTTTCTAGACCCATATGAGTCTTTGGAGACTGAAATTACAGTTTACAGAACAGTATATCTAAGAATTAAAGTGCAGTGTTTGTCATTTCTTGCAACAAGTACTATATTGGATTTTTAAGGAGTAGTTTAGAGTTTATTTAAAAACAAACTGTTTAGTGGATAAATTATGTATTTCTATCCTATTTTGAAAAACTCAAGTAAACAAGTTTCTTATGTTCTTATGTTTTTAGAATCTCCTGCTTCTGTAGAAGTAAGTCATAATTCCATGTTAAGTTTTATTTGAAATTTTACATTAATAGGGGAAAATAAAACAAAAAGCAAACCTTGTTTTGGGAAATGAGAAAATGTGATTTCACTGAGGCAGTTAGCACTGGAAAATATTCTGCCATCTTTCAGAATGATTTAGTGATGATCAACTGGAAGAAAATTTTTGTAAAATGTTAAAGAAAAGTGCTTACCTGATCAAGCTGTATATTTTACTCTCCATCTTGTTTTCATTAGTTTTGAATGTTTTCTCCTTAAGGGCATTTCATATTTCTAATTCCAATTTTATTACTTAATCTCAATGTAAGCTTAAGGATGATTCAATTTTTTTTAGATTAACCCTTAATATAATTATTTGCCATTGAGGATTTCCAAGCATAGGAGATATATTTTTACAAGACAAATATAGAGGCTAACATTTCTCAGCTTGAAAATCAATGATTCATGTTGCACTTACATTTTATCTCCACCTTAACTTGCAATAATACTTGTTACCATCACTTTGAACAGGTTTCTTTAAATTCACTATAGCATTTCCTGCTTGTTTCTGTAACTGAAATGCTAAATGATTAGTAGTTGAATTTATTTACTTTAGGGAAACATATAGTTTAAGTTAGGAAGGGGATTTTGAAAATGAATTTGATATATCATTCTAAAAAGAATTTTTTTTTTGGTTAGAGAAGTAAGAAAAACAAGATAAATTTGAGAGTAGAACCAACTTTCTTGCATTACATGTGATGATTGTTAAGAATTGTGCAAATAAGGACTATCTGGAAATCTTGTTTTATACCAGGCCCACTGTTGCTGATCAACGCATATAAAGGTGCTACTATATTTCTACAATTCAGGGGAGATTGCAGGAATCCAGTGCACGGTGCCCTGTTCCTCCAGACAATGGTCTGGCAACTACATAGTTAATACAGTCCATCAAAATGTGTGTGTTTATGCTGCAACAGTTTTGTATTTGGCTTTTCAGTTTAGACTTATAATTAAGAAAAATGGGATTTACTTGAGAATAACATTTGTGCACTCTGAGTAAATTATTACTGAATCCATCAAACGGTTCTTTTAAACATTCAATTAATTATAAAATTATTACACAAGGGTGTTAGATTTAATTTCCAATTCTCTTTCTATTCCACAATTAAGCTAGACCCTTAATGAACAGTATTCTAAAATTGTAGCATTATCCCTGAATTGTTCTCAGCTTCTTCTTACCACTTTGTACTAAGGGATTTTTATAAATAACAGACTTGTGAAACTCATTGCTGGGTTTCCTGTGAAAAATTTTTTTTTCCTTTGAGGATGTGTTTCAATATATTTCACTTTTGTATCAGTTTTATGAGGACCCACAGGAGAAATTTCCTTCTCGTCTTAGAACTAGAATAAACACATTATTCTGGGTAGCTGATTTGCTTTCATCTTATGAGTACTGTGAATAACAATCTTCATTGTGATTCTTCTCTTACTACTGGTCCTTGAAAGCTTGGAGCTGAAGGTGTAACCCACATTCAGTGGAGAGGCTGAACACATTTTGTGCACTTTACACCTGACCCCATCTTCTTTTCTGAATTTATCTTTGCTTCACTTTTCTCCTCAACTTTAAATTTATTTTATTTTGTTATATTGCTCTGTACCTCAGATGCTTTGTGGAATTACATTAGCATGCAAAACTAATAAAGCATATATTTTCCCCACATGGACACTTGTGTGTGCTGCGTGCCGCTGAGTCGGCTCTGACTTCTGACAACTCTGCATTGGAAATGTCCACAGTGTGCTGTCCTCCACAGCCCTGCTCAGCTCCTCGACACTCAGGCCTGTGGCTTCCTTTATGGAGTCAAACATCTCATATCCAGTCTTCCTCCTTTCCTTCTGCCTTCTACTTTTTCCCCAGAATTATTGTCTTTTCCAAAGAAGTTCACCTTCTATAATATATGCAAAGTAGGACAGATCCAGTGTTGTCATTTTTGTCTCTGGCCATGTTTCACACTTAATTTGCTCTGGGGCCCACTTGTTTATCCTTCTGGCAGTCCCAGGTATCTGTAGAGCTTTCCTTCAATACTTTTTTATTTTTTCTCTTCTTTGCTTTATGGAGCCTGGGCTAGATAAGACAGTTAATTCTAGCTAATGTAAAAAAAAAAAATCCCCAAATTGTAATGATTTAACACAATCAAGATTTATTTTTCACTATGTCATCATCTGAATCAGATGTTCAGCCTTCAATCTTCCACATAGTAATTTAAGTGCCATTGGGTCTCCCTATAAAGCATAGCCTCCCACAGAGCTGTTCAGGGGTTGGGTCAGTAGATGGCATGCACTAGCTGTGCCCACATTATGATATCCAAACCAATTGCATGCTACCACCTAGATGTAGGGCGTATGTGTCTGAGAGGAAATTGGAAGTGGTTTGGTTGAATGTTTAGCATCTCCTCCATGAAAACCTTCTAGTTTCTTGTTGACATCTTATAGAGTGTCTCTGCAAGAATTCAATCTCTAGTACTTATATATAATCTTGGGATTTTGCTGCAGTGACTGCAAATCCTCATCATTCTTTCTGTAATTTCTCATTCTTGCACATTTCTCCAGAGTTTCACACTCCAGGCAATGTACTACAACTTAGAATCAGACTGGCGTGTCATCAAATCCAAGACCTACCCTCTTTAGCTTTGGGCAAGTAGCATGACCTTTCCTCATCTACCAAATGGCGACAATAATGTCACTTACTATACAGCGTTGTGAAAAGGGTTGAGATTATTGCTGCTTCAGAGTGTTCTATTGATAAATATCCCTATGACAATGTCCTTTTGGTATTTCTTTCCATATGTCACTTTTAAATTACCTTTCTATGTCCTCTCAATACATTAGCCATTGAAGTATATTGGTCTGAAGTATGAAAAAAGGCTGATCCACTACTCAAATGTAAGCCAAAGGCAGGGAATTTTTTTCCCCCTTATATATCCTTCCTAAGGGTCCTCCATAAAGATGTTCAGTGAATGTCTACTGAAAACAATGAATGAATGATGTGGCAGTTTGAATTTAAATGCAAATATCTACTATGTTTTGAGTGTGAGATTATGATTTAGTTTTTGAAATGCATTTTAGTAAGGCATAAGTTATATGCAATAAAACATATCTATTTTGAGTATACTGTTCAATTAGTTTGACAACAGTATACACTCATTAACCAATTAAGATATACAACAATTCAATCACCCACAATTTACTCTTAGCAATATTCTTTAAAACTATTGATTGTTTATTGCCTTTGTGCATCCTAACCCTTGATGCCTGATATTGTCAATTAAAGCCAAAGATGCACTCAGTCCTGTAAATGCGAGCCCCAATGGCAGAGCTTCTCAACAGGGGACAGTTTACATTACGGACTAGATCACTCTTTATTGAGGGTGATGCCTGTGCATTATAACATGCGTAGCTACATCTCTGGCATCTACATGCTAGACTCCAGTAGCACTCACACTCCCAAGTTATGGCAGTCAAATATGTTACCAAAAGTCCCCTCTGCTGATGAAAATTGTTCTGAGTCGAAAACCACTGCCCTATGGCCATCTCTTTGGGTCAGTGTGAGTCAGCAGAAGATACACTTGTTGTGCCCTTGCCGAGATCCCCGGGGAGAAATGCAGTGCCTCACCCTCTCAGCGAGGTAAGGCTCAGCTGCCTTAGAATCACGCAGTCTGCTGGCATGGCACCCACTCCCTTCCCTGCCATCAGTCTGTGTCATCTGCTGCCCCCACTGATGAACATTTATAAACTTCTATTGATCTGCTCTTTCTTCCACACTGAATTCAGGGCAGATAGCAAGTGATATTAAAGCTTGCTTTAGTTTTCTTCCTACCTTATGAATCTGTGTTCTGTAAAAGCCACTCATTTAGAAGGTAATAAACATATCCTTATTGCTACCTTTAAAATCAGACAATTACTTTTTAATTAAATGAGCACATGTGCTTAGAATTGTATCTAATTGGTAATGCTCAATACCCAGCAGGTATTATTACCTTCATACCACTGTTTCTCTGTGCTGCTGCTATTCCCCGCCGCACCGTCCCCTTTCCCTATGCAGGGATCACTCTTACTTTCATGATACTGGCAGCATTTCTATGTTTATATCATTAGCTTTTGTATTGAGGCCACACAATCTGTACTCACATGTCCCAAAGATACTCATTTCTCAAGTCACCCAGGCTACCAAGGCATCCTTGCCTGCTAGCCTCTTGGGTCACTGATCACACATTTTACTTTCTCAGTATTTGGTGTAAGATTTAAAAAAAAAAATCAGATCCTTAGGAAATCTCATCAACATCTCGTTGCACAGGAACTGCTTTTTGACTAGTGCCAGTAGGAAGATTAGCCTCCGAAGGGGAAAAAAAAACAACAACACTCGGTCCCACTGTTTTCTCACTGCTGTGCCTAGGAGAGCTGTGGTGCTTCACACTTGTACCTTATTCACTTTTGGAATAACACAGGTAAACAGAGCATTTGGTTAAAAATATCTACTACATTTAATTAAAGATGAGACATTACTTTTTTAAAAATATAAACTTAAGCCGTAGCTAGATGGCCTCCTTGCTTGGGGCGTAATCCAGTACACCAAAATGTTGCTGATTCACTACCCGATCAGGGCACGTACCTAGACTGAGGGTTTGATCCCTGGGCTCAGGGCATGTACAAGAGGCAACCGATGGATGTTTCTCTCTCTCATCAAAGTTTCTCTCTCTTTCTCTTTCCCTTTCTTTTTCTCTAAAATAAAAAATCATCTCCTCTGGCGAGCTTTTTAAAAAATACATAAACTTAAGATATAAGTTGCTCACTGGATGAAGAAACCAGAATATTGTTCATTTATTGTGAGGCAGGGAACCCTAATCATACAGGAAACCTTGAGTGTGGAGTATTATTATTGAGTGCCAGAAGTTCAGAAATAATAAAGTAAAACCAGTAAATCACTGAAGTAGTGATTAGTAAAAGTTTATTGAAGAGGCGTTGGGAGGATGGGTAAAAATGCTGAAGGAGATTAAGTACAAATTGCCAGTTTTTATAATAGTCACAGGATTCAAAGTACAGCATAGGGAATATAGTCAATAATATTGTAATAACTATGTGCAGTGTCAGATGGATTCTAGACTTATTGGGGTGACCACTTTGTAAAGAATATAAATGTCTAATCATTACGCTGTATATCTGAAATTAACATAATACCGCATGTCAAAAATAAAGGAAAATTAAATTTAAAAAAGCCTTATTATACACAGATCAAAAACACAGTTTGCAAACTGGGGACACCCAAACCAAAACATGGAATGAGTTTCAGGGGTATATTATTATAAAACAGCTTACATAGTGAGAAACAGTGGCTGTTTATTCTTTACACTGATTGATTATAAAATTAGAATTTTGAATGGTTGCTTTATATTAATCATGGGACAAAGTTCAAGTTTTACTTATGATTTCCAGAAGCATGAGCAAGAAATGACTCAGGTCAAGTTAGTCTTGCAAAATAAGCTAAATTACGCTGTATTTGTATGACTAAACTGGTTTTGTCTGCTGAGGGAATTTTGCAAGGCTGGTGTCTGTTCCTTATTTCAGCAGAAGCATAGGTTATTATTACTATATTCTGTATTGTTTGCAGAAGTATAGATTATCATATACTTGGAAAAGTCTATTGTAGTGGTTGTTGATAAGCCTTATTTTGTATTTTCATAGTGCAGTCATGAACTTGGCATTTGACACTCAATATCCAAGAATGCAAGATCCAAAATCCCTATTGCTCAACCTCTGTGTCACCTGATATTTTCCAAACCTTTTCAGAAACTCAAAGGCTGAGATTTTTTTTTCCCTTTCTCTTTGCATTCCTGCTGTGGAAATCCTTTCCCAAAGGGAGGAAACAGTGGGAGAGGGTAGAGGTAAAGCAAATTTGTGGTTGATAAAAAGAGGGACAAATTAAAATTTATTTTCCCAGAACACAGGTTTATATTATCTGAAGTAAAATAACTGATTTGAGTTACATCCACTTCCGGAGGGCAGTCTTAGGTATTGGGGAAATAGATAAACCTGACTTCAGAGGACTAATAAATTCCAATATTTTCCCTAACATTCTCAAGAAGAAAGTAAGACGTTTGATTCTAAAATTACAGAAAAAGCCCTGGCTGGTGTGGCTCAGTGGATTGAGTGCCAACCTGTGAACCAAAGGGTCACTGGTTCCATTCCCAGTCAGAGCACATGCCTGGGTTGTGGGTCAGGTCCCCTGTAGGGGGCACAGGAGAGGCAACAACACATTGATGTTTCTCTCGCTGTCTTTTCCCCCTTTCCTCCCCATCTAAAAAAATGAATAAATAAATAGATAAATATTTAAAAATAAAATTAGAGAAAAGGCATATATATATATATATATATATATATATATATATATATTTTGAGAAGAGAAGTAGGAATTTGGCTTAAATCAATAATCCTTCAAGACCTTTCTAGAAGGCAAGGTTGCCTAGGGAAGGTAGGGGGATAGATACCTGGAAGCAACAAGGAACCAAGGAGTGAGTAGTTATAGCAACATGCAAGATAAAACATTTGCAGAAGAACTGCATAATTTTGCTTAGGACAACATTTTTTTATTTTCCCATATATTCCCTCTCTCTCTCTCTCTCTCTCTCTCTCTCTCTCTCTCTCTCTCTCTCTCTCTCTCATGAATCATGGAAATTTGGTGGAAAATATATAGTTTATACAGGTAAATTCACATTTAAAAATAAAGTTACTACTTTAAATAAATTGGGATTCCAGAAAAAAAATAACAGAAACAGATGTTAAAGATTAAGGATGCTGAGTTAAATATATCAGTAAAACAATGTGATAGGTTCCAAAGTCTGAATCGTAAAGACCAAAGGAATCTGGCGAGTTGATTTGGTAATGGTAACAAGAAAAACTCTCACTCCTTTCCCTTTTACCTGCCTATATTCTATTCAAAAATAATACCTCCAGCATTTCTACACATACCCTGACTTCTCTCCATATTACCATCATTGAAGAGGTTTAAGTTCCCCAAGAAGTCATTGCAGCACCGTAGACTCAGGCTGTACAAAAGTGAATGTTAGTTTGATGCAGCTCTAGCTTGCACCACACATTTACTCTTCCTCTCAGTTTTCCTTTGAAGTCATTCCCTTTTTCCTGGTCATTCCAGTCCAGAATCTGAGAATTGCCTTTACTCCTTTTTCTATCTTTTCAAGGGACTTTCCACTTATTGAGGTAGGGTAGAGAGGAAAATTCAGATTAATGCAGGAAAAGACAACACAGAATGGTTTTAAATAAGTAGAAACAGGATTGTCCTAGATGCAAGGCTGAATAGTATTTCCCCATCTGTGAGTGCAGAGCTGTTCAGTGTTGCAGGCTGAATATTTTAAGTGGGTATCTCAGGGCAGACGATAGCTGTTTATTTCTCTCTTAGTTCAAGTGGAAACATGAAAGTATTCCCCTTGAGTTGCTCTAAGAAAGTAATGAACTTTACACTCGATTGATTCTTGATTCAGACTTAGATCACACCTGGTGTGTATGAAAACAGTACATACATGAACCACAGCTCTTAGGTAGAAAATGTTGCCATCAGTCTTTCAGTTTCTCGGCACTATCCCATTTCCGCCTCTCTGTGGCTCTTCTCTTTGCCATGTTCCTCTCCAGGATTCGAAGTGACACATTCTTGTTGAAAAAAATAATGAAGGAGGGTGTTATGAGATCTAAAATTAATGTTTTTAATACATAAACAGTTCACATTATATTGGAGTGCTAATGTTCTCTGAAGACTTTCCAAGTTGACAGGAATCAAAGCCTAAATAAAAGGAATGATGTCTCCACAGACAACTTCAGACAACACGAAGAGAAGGAAGGGTCTTTGTAGTCTGTTTTTGTTTAATCAGGAGAATCTGTCCCGGACAAAATTTGAAATATTCATGTGGTTTCTGTGCTATGTGTGATGAAGTTATGAAAGTATTTAGATAATCAGTTTATTCCTTTAGCATGGGTGCAACAATACAATATACATACCATATTTTAGATTACATTTTTTTAGGTATTGGAATTAACATCTTCAGTAATTATTTGTAAACAGATCAATAGTTTCAATTCTTCCATATTAGTCAAAAAGGCATGTTCAACTTAAAAATGCAAGAAAAAGTAATATATTTAAATTAATTAAAAACTTGTTTCTGGCAATATTAAATCATTATTATCCCTTTTAAGGAAATTAGTATACAGATATAATTTTAAGGAGATATTTAAGGCACCCATGCTAAAATTTTAGGGTTTTTTTTTAGGTGCCTAGTGATTCTATTTGGGAATGCAGTACATTATGTTGTATATAGAGTAATGGTATGTGATTTTACTAAAGAGTCAGTTAAAATTATAAAAAATGGAAGAAAAATTTGGATAGGCAAGAAAAATATAGAAAATTTACAATAATTTTTATAAAAATTCTGTAGCATGTATTGAAGAATCTATAGTATATTAAGTAGTAGTTATATTATAGAAGATGATGTTAAAGAAATAAATGGAGTGATCTTCAAAGAGCAAAAAGAAGCCAAAGTGAAATATAGGACTGGAGGAAAATCTTTTCTTGTAAAATATACAAATAATTGAAACAAAAAAATAGATTTTGATACAAGCCTTTATGCTCTATTTCACTTCACTTTGGTGTCTGTAGAAATAAACAGATTATGAATTTTTAATGGAGACAACTGCACATAAACAACAATAAAAATGTGAAAAAAATGCCATAGAGAAAAAAATTAAAATCATCAAATTTAAAAATTACTTTGAAAGAAGTAATCAAACAAAAAATTGAATTTTTCTTGAATAGTATTTAATACTTTTGGTATTTTAAAAATAATAACCTAATTTTAAAATGGAAGTATATGGAAGGTTTCCAGTGTTATCTGAAAATTTTAACAGTGCATAGATTTTCACGAAATAACAGTTAGCCCATGAGACCAAAGCTACAATTTCTAAATTGATTGATTTTCAGTTGATTAAACAAAAAAACAATGTGTTGCTTAAAATTGTTTGCTCCTCAGATTTTATTGATAAAATATGGAATGATTTTTGATTACTTGAAAGTAAGATGGGCTGACAAGCACTTCAGTACTGAAGCAAAAAAAAATAGAGTATAAAAGTTTATTAGCTTATTCAGCCTATTTTTTTTATTTAAAACAAACATTTATTTCTGTAGGGAAGAGGTAACTTTCAAAAAAAGAGAAAGCAATGGATTAATTAAAATATTAAGGGACAAAAGAAGAATCTCCCCAATTGCATAATTTCAAAAAAAAAATCCCATTGCAGTGTACTAGTAAATGTGTGTTGGCTTGAGGCAATGCAGTGAGAACAGAGAGGTAATTGCAGGGTTCCTTTAAGCTAATTCTTTTGCAGCCAGAGGGTAGAAGAGAATGTTTTAGAAGATGTTCAACATTTAATTACCTTAATTTTCATTTTTCCTAATGAATGCCAATATTTTTAACAAATTGAATTCAAATGCTTGCTTTAAACTATGTAGTATGTGGAACATGTCAAAACTAATAAAAATGGAAATTAAGGAAAGGAAGTGGTAGTATTTCCTTACCAGTCTTTCTCTTTTATAGCACATTAAAAAAATGCCCAGTCTGCTATGTCAGTGAATATTTTGGCTTATGTATGCATAAATAGTACCAGGAATAATAAAGACTGATGGATATTTTTTATTATATTTTAATTGTAACTATGTGTAACTTTGAACTATAACATAATTTAAAGAGATTAGCAGAAAATTAGCCATAGTAAGAAAGCAGACATTTTATAGTAAGAGCATGTTCTACCTGCTAACAATGCAGATTTTAGTTTTTCTTGCTGATCATTAAATTCTCTTTTCTTAATGACGAAAGAAATACAGATGTAGGGATATAAGCTACAGCCAAAAAGAAATTTCAAACTAGTCAGACCACTTGTCCTTCCAGCCCAGTAGTCTGTCTCTGATAAGGACATCCAGTCACTTTGTGGGAGCACATGAATATGGTTCTTAAAGATCGGATTCTGCGTGGATTTCATAAATGACTTGATTCTGGAGTACATCTAACTTCCACAAGCATGCTGAAGTGGTTGTCTACATCACTAAATTTGCAGTTGTTTTTTATGCATCAACACATACCTGGAACACAGTTTGGTACCCGGAAATGAGATGCTACCATTGTTTGGGGGATCAGGCAGTGGGCTATCTTTCTGTGTACGCCTCTGCTGCCATGTGGCATTCTCCTTGTGTGTCACTGTCCGGATTTCCTTCCTCTTATAAGAGCCTATCCTAATGGCCTCATCTTTTTTTTACATGTAAAAAATGTTTTATTTTAATATTTACATAACATTTATTTTTTATTGTTGTTCAAGTACAGTTGTCTCCATTTTCCCCACAGCAATCTCCCCAGCTCCACCCATCCCCACCTCCTACCCTCAATCCTAACCCCCTTTGGCTTTGTCAATGTGTCTTTCATACATGTTCCTTGATGACCCTTCCCATTCTTTTCCCCGTTATCTTCTTCCCCCTCTCCTCTGGTTACTGTCAGTTTGTTCTTTATTTCAATGACTCTGGATATATTTTGCTTGCTTGTTTGTTTTATTGATTAGGGTCCACTTGTAGGTGAGATAATATGGTGTTTCTCTTTCACCACCTGGCTTATATCACTTACTATAATGCTCTCCAGATCCCTCCATGCTTTTGTGAAGGGTAGGAGCTCCACCTTTCCTTCCGCTGTGTAGTATTCCATTGTGTAAATGCCCCATAGTTTTTTGATCTAATGACCTCATCCTAACTTGATTATATCTGTCAAAACTTTCTTTTCAAAGAAGGTCATATGCACAGACACCAGCTGATGGAACTTTAACAGACCTTATGTGGGAGGCACAATCTAACCCACAATGATGGAGCACCAGAAAAGCAGAGGGGATCTCACTAGGGTGCCACCAGCACTGATTCAGGATCTTTCTAAGTTCTCAGCTTCCTCATGAATTTGATGTTCTGCTATACTAAATTGTTGACACAATGAATAATTTTCGGGTCCCAATTGTGATGTTTTTGCATATTTTTCTGGTCTAAACTGTCTCTTGCCCTCTCTGCTTTTGAAAGCTCTTCCTTCATCTTCAAGAAGAACTAAGGAATGTTTTCCTTTGCCCTCCCAGTCTGTCTATTCTATACCAAGCAAACCTCTTCATTTCATATGAGGTTATTTATTAATTTATTCAAAAAGTTTAGTGGATATTATGTGACGCCATGCTAGATATTAGATATGGTGCTTTGTTATGAGGAATACAGACCTTGGTCGTAAGGTAGGTTATAATCTCATAGAGGATACAAAATACCAATAGTTATGACAAAGTTCAATAAATGATAAAGTAGTCATAGCATGTTGTGGTCACTGAGAAGAAGAAACACCAAGCCCAGGCAACGCAGAGATGTAAGAGATGACATAAGTCAGGAAAATTTTGCCACAACAAAGCTCAACATATTAAATGCAAAAAGAGCACTAATCAGCCCTACAAAAGCACCTATTTTTGACTCTATCAGCGTTTTCTACTAGTTACTTAACTGTTCTAATTCATTCATTGAATCATACGTTCATTAAATTTGATAGTTATTTCCGGAATGAAGCACTGAGTTAAGTTCTTTCAGATGTATGATCTGAGCTGTTTTAGAACAAACACTAAGTATATAATGGAACAAAATATACTTACAGTTATTAAAGTTACTGCAGCAACTTTTTATTTTGAACTGTTTATCAAGCTATATTTATCTATAATTGATTAGTTTCCTAGAAAATTTTTGTCAATATGTAATTTGTATATCTCAAGGTAGTCCTTAAATATCCTAAAGCTAATTTTTTTAAACATTTTAGACTGCTTGCAATTAGAGTTACAAATGATGATTGTCTGCAATAGTAATTTTCTTGTCTTACTGGCAATAAACTGCTCATTATTTTTTAAAAAAATGTGCATCAACAATTATTCCTGTGTAGAGTGCTGCCTTTTTCCTGAAGCTGATAAAATACTCTACTTGCTACTGACAATGCAGTGAAGTGTGAAGGGAGATGACAGACTTCAAGACTAACGTAATAAAAATCCACACTGAGCTCTGATGGATTGGTTTTAATATCATTACTAATACAATAGCAATTTTGGAGGACAAAATTGTTTTACTTTTACATTTGTCCATCAAATGCTATTATTCATTCATATTACTAATATATGAATTACATAATATTTCATCAGCTCATCTAATTTCTTATAGTCCTAATATTACATAATAAAGGATTAACTTTAGTTGAATTCCCTTTACTATAGCCTCCTTATATTTAGAGAATACAATGATAAGGATAAAGCCAAAATATCAGATTAATTGGTTAACAGGAGTTTTAGCTTTTTTTTTCTGAACACATCTAGAACAGAGTTTGGCAAATGTTTTTTTTTTGCTGTTGTTGTTGTATCTTTTATAGCCACATTAAATAAGAGAAACTGGTATACATTTTCCTTTTTTCTTTTCAATGACTTTTGAGAACACTGAAATTCATATAGGGAGACAACAGAAATGAAAAGGTTTTTAGCCAGGCCTTTCTGAATGAATTTTTTTAATAAAAATGCTCTTAAATGTCTGACAGGCCAACTACTGAACCTCTTTGTGACTGTATCAACATTGGCTTCATTTGGTTCACATTGAGCATGTGAAAAGCCAGCGATTATGGTTGCAGAGCCTGTATATTTGTGGTAACTGGTTAAAAGCAAAACAAAACACAAAGACTATAAGTCTATGTGTGCCACTCGGCTTCAACAATGTACAGGTTTCCCCTGCTATGTGAAAGCAGAGCATTCCCATGAAACCTTTTATGTCAAAATGGCATAAAGCAAGGAAGAAACAATTACTATTAATTTATATGGAAAATATTTTCAAGCATTCTCACTTACAGAAAATAAACTACCAAATCATACCAAGTGCACCCCGTTATGTCCAGTTTTATGCTAAGCCTAACACCCTTATTAGCTTTCTTAGGCTTTTCTGAGGACACATCTTGCTAATGAATGCACAAAGTAAGTCAAGATAAAGCACAGAAGCTGACTGACACAGGGCATAGTTATGGCAGCTTCACGCTGAGATGCTGAATGTGATTCCCGGGAAAGGAGCCTGCTGGGACCACTCGCTGCCCGGGGTCCGCGCTGCCTCTTATAAAGGCTGGAAGCTCCCAGCAAAACAAATCCTGAGTGCTATTTTTGCTTTTTGCCTTTCTTTCCTCCATAAGTGTGAAAAACCTCTTCAGATTTCTTTCAGTTAGTGAAAAGAGATACTAATATAAGTTTGTCATAAAATCAAAATGGCATAAAGTGAATTTCTGAAAAGCAGGAGATACCTGTATCTTATCCAACAAGACTCACCTTTCCAATCCAGTGAATTTTAACTCTAAATCTCATTTCTTCTATCTCTACATTTTTTCTTTTTCATAACAAAAAATTGTGTGTGTGTGTGTTATCAAAGGAAATTTGTAGCTGGTATGGCTTAACTGTCATCAGGGATTGTGAGACTGCTTTCTTGAAACATTTTTGTGCTATTATTAAAAAAAATAGTAGTAGTTTTGCCCTGCTTGTGTGGTTCAATGGACTGAGTGCTGGCCTGCGTGAACCAAAGGGTCACTGGTTCAATTCCCAGTCAGGGCACATGCCTGGGTTGCAGGCCAGGTCCCCAGTAGGGAGCACATGAGGGGCAACCACACATGAATGTTTCTCTCCCACTCTTTCTCCCTCCCTTCCCCTCTCTCTAGAAATAAATAAATAAAATAACAAAAACTAATAGTAGTTTTAAAAAGTTGGTTAATAAAAATGTCAATGTGAAATTAAAAAAAAATTGCTTTATTGTTCAAAGAAAACTGATCTTTCCAGAACATTGATTGCTAAAAATTACCCTGGTTGTATAAGTGGTGGGATCTATATGGGTTTTGTGCTTTTGACCTCAGTTTCACTCCAAAGCTTGTACTTTTTTTTTATTCTCACTTAAGGGCATGTTTTTCCCATTGCTTTTAGAGAGAGAGGAAAGGAGGGAGAGAAAGAGAAACATCAGTGTGAGAGAGTAACTCCTAGGCTATCCAACTGGGAATTGAACCCGCAACCCAGGCGTGCGCCCTGACTGGGAATCGAATACAAAACCTCTTGGCGTATGGATCCATGCTCCAACCATCTGAGCCAGAGCAGCCAGGGAGAAAGCCTGGGTTGTGGATGGTGCAGGGGAGAGTAATGGGTACAACTATAATTGAACAACAATAAAAAGAAAGAAAGAAAGAAAGAAAGAAAGA
>PVKU01003359.1:0-18053 GCA_004027475.1 Anoura caudifer | reverse complement strand
AGCCTCTCTATGCTTCATCTGCTAAATGGAGACAACTGTAGATTGCTAAAGTATAGCAAATGTGTTGGGTTGTTAAAAGAATTAATAAAGATAGCTCTCATATTTTTCTAAAAACAAAATACAGATGATGTGTCATAGAACTGTACACTTGAAACCTAATCTTACTAACCATTGTCACCCCAATAAATTTCATTTTAAAGAAACCTATGGAAGTTGCAGTTTTACAAGTAAGAAACTTTAGTACTGGTTTCATTATTACATTAATATAATTTCATTGTTCATCTCTTCCTCTGCCCTTGGTTGCTGTCTATAAAGTACCACCGCTTTTACTTTCACATTCTGGTATAATTTTATGTCCAAAACTTGTGGCTATTAAGAGTACAACCCCTTACTCAGAAATTGGGGAACATTTGGTCACTGGACACAGCATTAGACTGGCACTAATGGTTTCTTACTTTAATTTGTTATTTATATGGTTAGTAAGTATCAATACAGTTGTTTATTATTAGCACTCAGACGATAGAGGAAGGAGCAGGTGGCAATAGTCCATAATCCGGCAGAGATTTTCTAATAGCTTTCAGTTAGAGTTTTTAGTGAAGATCCGTTTCAAACAGTGGGGTAGCTTACATTCATCAGACCTGGGGAGAGTTGGGAGGGAGGGAGTGGAAATATTTTAGTTACAAAGTTGCCCCAGTTTTTGACCACAACCTTGTCTATAGGGCCAAAGTTTGGGATGAAGAAATGTTCTCTGAACCACACACAGATTTTAACCAATTTTTCCCCTAAAACTCCCAAATCTGTTTTTTTTCTACTTCACGGTTCTGTCCTGTTGGGGAATGCTGGATCCACCAGCATACAAATATTTTCTATTACTTTATATACTAAGAAAGTCCTCCCTTCATTTAATATTTTAATGATACTATTTGCTTATTTTTATGCCTCAGTCCATAGACTCCTTAAAATCACTGTGTTCGTATAGTATCTCTACTTCCTTATCCCTCATTTGCTCCATCTCTCTCCGCTCTGGCTTCCATCTCTAATATTTCACTGAATCTTGTCAACATGACCCATGTTCTGTATTTTGTCAACAACTCTCTTCATTTATCATCTTATTTGAAAGCAGCACAAGATGTATTTGACCACTCACTTTAGTCCAAGATCAATTTTTGGTCTTAAAAACAATGTTTCTGGCTCTTGAATGAAGAATGGCTCAGAGAGGGCCAAGAATGGATTCTGGGAGACCAGTGAAAAAGCTGTTGATAGTTGAGTTTGATGATAGATAATAGTTGATTGGAGTGGTGTGTTCACAACATAGACAAAGATAAATGAATACAAAGATGGTATTTAGAGGGTAAAACTGGAAGTTCTGGGGACTCATAAACTTTGGTCAGTTTTGAATATATTGAAATTGAGAAGTTCTTGAGTTGCCCATTCTGGATATAAACCTCAGAGAAGAATTTTGAGATAGAACTAATCAAGAGCATCATGGATGTACAATTAATTTGAAACCATGGACTTGAAAGTCATCAACTAAGAGCCAAAGAAAAATTGAAAAACAGTTATTAGCAAGAAACATATTACAGCTTGTAATGTATTCTAGTTTTTCATTCACTTGAAAAAATGACTATGGAATAAGTCTGGGTAGACAGGAAGTGATAAGATAATAACCCTGGAATTGTTCTTTTTATTCTTTATCCCATGTGACACGTTTCTCTTTCAGAATGGGATGAGACAATGTGGCTGAAAACACATAAGCAATAGATTTTGTCACACCTGTCACTCTACTTTTAATAATACATTTCAGCAATAGCAAAGTCTTGCATGATGTATAAAGTCAATATTCAGTATAACAATGCTACATTTGATTATGATAAAGTTTGATATAAATATCTTATTCTTGCTTAAAAAAAAGTTTTGCTACAGCTGTGAAATTCATTTAGTATTTTGTTGTTGCCTGGAAATATCATATCCATTTTTTCCCTTAGCAGCTTTTGAAATGGTTTAGCTTTAATGCTTAAAGTTGCAGTATACAATAGTGTTTCTTTGTACCATAAACATCTAAATCCAAGGTGAAAAACTAAATAACAAAATGAATATCATACTTGTGTTTCAAAAAGAAATATGTGCATATGAAAAGTGTGCTAGCCTTAATACAATTATAATAGAATAAAAAATGAAAAATATTCATATATCATAAAATGATTTTTATGTATTTAAAAGATACTATATATGTATTTAAAAAAGTTATTGTATGCATTGGTATCTTCTTAATAGTCTAATAGTACTGATTCATGTGGATTACTAATCTGGGTAGCTTCCTTTGAAATATTATTTTTCTATGTGGTGAAAAAGGGTGTGCAAAAAAAGCAAATAAACAAGAACCATCTTAGTAACCTTAAATGTAGGACATTACTTAATTACCCTGAAATTATTCTTTTGCCTAAATATCATCTTTTACTAACATATGTTAATTACTTTGTGAAAAAGTGATTAAATTTATTCAAGTCTTTGATATTTAAGTAAGAAGAGGGAAAGGACTCTATTGGTCCTTTGAAGTTAGTTTATATTTTCAAAGCATGTTTGATAACTAGATTTTCCAACTTAGATTTTTCAAAAAATGATAAATTACAATGTAATTGATGATAAAGTATCTTTAGTTTGAAATTAATTATAGTGAAATTCAAAATGCTATATTTTATATGCATTTCATTTGTTGTAGGTACAGTCTGAGATGAAGAATTTCCCTGTAAAATTAAAAATATATTGGGATTGCACTGATTCTATGAATTGCTTTGGATAGTATGGACATTTTGATGATGTTAATTCTTCCAATTCATGAACACGGTATATGCTTCCAATTATTTGTGTCTACCTTATTTTCTTTCTTCAGTGTTGTATAGTTTTCTGAGTACAGGTCTTTTACCTCCTTGGTTAGGTTTATTCCTAGGTACTTTATTTTTCTTGCTGATACAGAAAATGGGATTTTTTCTCATTTCTATTTCTGATATTTTGTTGTTGGTGTAAAAAATGCCATTGGCTTCTTAATATTGACTTTGTATTGCAATCTCTATTAAAATGCCAATGACATATTTCACAGATATAGAACAAACATTTCAAAAATTTAACCATAAATGACCCCAAGTAACTTTAGCAATTTTGAGAAAGAAAAAAGTAGGAGGGATCAAAATAGCTGACATCAAACTATATTATAAGGACACTATAATCAAAACAGTCTGGTTCTGGAATAAGAATAGACACATAGATCAATGGAACAGAATAGAGAGCCCAGAAATAAACCCAAGTATCTATGGTCAATATTTGACAAAGGGAACAGGAGTGTAAAATGGAGTAAAAATAGCCTCTTCAAAAATGGTGATGGGCGATCTGGACAAGTACACACAAAAAATGAAACTCAACCACCAACTTATACCATATACAAAAATAAATTCAAAATGGATAAAAGGTTTAAATATAAGTCACAGCACCATAAAAGTCATAGAGAAAAGCATAGGTAGGAAAATTTCAGATATTCCACACAGCAATATTTTCACCAATATGCGCCTTAGAGCAAGGGACATAAAGGGAAGAATAATCAAATGGGACTTCATCAAATTAAAAAGCTTCTGCATGGCTAAAGAAAACAACAGCAAAGAGGAAAGGGAACCAACCGTATGGGAAAATATATTTACCAATGATACCTTGGACAAGGGTTTGATCTCCAAAATATATAAAGAACTTATACAACTTCACACTAGGAAAACAAATAATCCAGTTAAAAAATGGACAAAGGACCTGAACAGATACTTCTCTAAAAAGGACATACAGAGGGCCCAGAGACATATGAAAGGATGCTCAGCTTCACTAGCCATCAGAGAGATGTAAACTAAAATCACAATGAGATACCACTTCATACCAGTCAGAGTGACCATCATAAACAAATGGACAAACAACAAGTGCTGGTGAGGCTGTGGAGAAAAGGGAACCCTAGTGCGCCCTTGGTAGGAATGCAGACTGGTACAGCCACTGTGGAAAGCACTACAGAATATCCTCAAACAACTAAAAATGGAACTGCCTTTTGACCCAGCAATTCTACTGCTGGGATTATACCCTAAGAATCCTGAGAAGGCAATTCAAAAGAACTGATGCACCTCAATGTTCACAGCAGCACAATTTATAATAGGGAAGTGATGGAAGCAACCTAAGTGCCCATGAGTGAATCAAAAAGCTGCGATACATTTATAATGGAATACTATGCAACAGAAAGAAAGAAGAAACTCCTACCTTTTGTGACAGCATGGGTGGATCTGGGGAGCATTATGCTAAGTGAAATAAGCCAGGCAGTGAAAGGCAAATATATGATCTCACCTATAAGTGGAACCTAATCAACAAAACAAGTGAGCAAAATATCACCAGAGACATTGAAATAAAGAACAAACTGACAGTAATGAGAGGGGTGGGGGAGGGGGCTAACAGGGGAAAGAAGATGTAGGGTTATCAAGGAACATGTATAAAGGACCCATGGACAAAGACAACTTGGGGGGCACTGAATGTGGGAAGAGGAGGTTAGCAGAGTGGGGGAGAGTAATGGGGGAAATGGGGACAACTGTAATTGAACAATAATAAAAATTACTTATAAGAATATATTAGGAAATCTATTTTTTGAAATGTTGCCAGTAATTAATTTATTGCATACTGTAAATAAATCTATATTAAGCTAAAATCAGTTTATTCAACATGTGTAAATTTCAAAACATCTGAAACATCCCAGCTTTCTTATTATTTCTAATAAAATACTTGTATAAACTATCTCTGAACTTTATGCAAACATAAAATATGAACATTATTATTTTGCCAGATGATGCTAAATGATGCTACCTTTTTCTTATGTTTTCTCCTTGTAATGACTTAAACTTCTAAGATTATTTTTTGATTGCAATATACTCAAACCAAAACTACCACACTGAAAAATCTGTTACTGGAATCAAAGTAATTTTCACTCTGTGACTTTAGTACCATTTTGAATTGGACTCCTATCCCCAACCCCACCCAGGAAGCTGCTAAGGACCTGGACAATTAAGAGATTTATTTTGCTGACACAGGTTCCTGAGGATAAGTTTTCCTCTGAACACCCCAAAACTTTGTTTTCTGGGCATGCTTTCTTCCTGGAATATATACTACTACAGAAAATATGTATTCATCTCAGGTGTGCTTTGAAGCTAGACTAAAAATCAGATTGATTAAGTTTGTTGAATGTTATGTTTCTTTCCTTTTGGTTTGATCTGAGATTTATTTTCTCATTAATCTTGAGCTATGAGAAATATCTGGTTATAATAGAAAGTAATTTTGACACATTTAGTAGAAGGTTTACTTCCCTTCAAGTCAGAACTAGACACACATGGTAATTTAGTCGAATTGAGACAGAAATCATGGTGTTGTTGCTCAAAAATGACTACCTGAAATCAATAATAATAATAAAAATCCCTGTCGGTCTGAGTTACTGAACTCTATACATACTGGCCAGATTGCAGTTTTGTTTAGTTCTGTAAGCTACCCCCTCTCCCATCCCACCAAGCATTCCTGTGCTGCCCATTTCTCAATATTCACTCCACAGTCTACAGACACAGCTTGCTCAACAAATTAAATTAGGTGTTGCTATTTCATTCTGTGGTATTTTTGACTACTCAGAACACAGAAGATCCTGACTTCTATACTAGGATTTTAGAAATGGTGTTATTGGGTTGGCCAAAAGGTCTATTTTATTTTACATAAAATAAAAGACTTTTTTTTTCATTTTCACCAATAAGTCTATTGATTTGGGTAGTTTGAGTATGTCCGCTATCCCCCATGTGGCATAACGTTGATTGTTTTCAATTAATGTCTCAGTTTAATCTCTATCAACTTCAACTGGTCTACCAGACCATAGAGCAAGAAATCCCCAGCAGAAAACTTCACAAACCACTTTTGGCACATTTGACCAGTCACAGCACCTTTTCCATACGCTGCACAAATCTTTTTTTTTTGCGTTTCATTTGCATTTTGAACTTTCTTGAAATAATAAATCATAGTATGTTAAAAACACGTTTTCTTCCATCTTCAATAGTAAAATGGCTACACAAAAATTCACCAATTTTAGTAAGTTTTTTAAATGCACCTCATATGACAGCTGTCACAATACAATCTAACAAAATTGTTTTGAATGAAGTTAAAGACAATAAGCATTACTAGAGCCATCTTACAGAAAACAAACAAACAAATGAACTTTTTGGCCAACCCAATATTTATTGACTTGGTATTTGAAACATTTCTGGTTAAAGTAGTTTTTATTAAATCTGAATTTGTAGTGGTTCATTTCTATTTATTTATTTATAATATTTTTATTGTTATTCTATTATTTTTCCCCTTTGCCCTCCTCTGCCCATCTCACCCCCTGCTCCCACAGTTAATTTCCACAGTTTTCCATGTCCGTGGGTAATTCGTAAAATTTAGTGAAATTTATTCACACAGTAACTATAAAGACAAATCTATTGGTCCAGTCTTCCATTCTAACTCGTGAGAAATTCATAGTGTTACAACGGAATATTCCAAACATAGAAGAAACAGAGAGTGTAGGATAAGGAATAGTGGTGGATAAATGATGTCTATTAGCATCTTTTCTTTTTATAGGAATTTTCTCTTATGCTTTACACATTTTTCTAATTATTTGTTTGCTTTTTCTTATTGATTTTTATATTATTCATAAGTGTAATATAACAATTATTTGTCACTCATTAATAGCAAATATTTTTCTTCTAGTTTGTGGCTTTTTTAGTTTATTTTGAAATACTTGTAGTTCCATAGGAAGTTGCAAAAATAATATAGAGAGATTCTGCATGCCCTTCACTTACTTTCCCCAAACCATACTACAGTACAATATCAAAACTAGGAAATTGATATTGGTACATTGTGTGTGTGTGTGTGTGTGTGTGAAGTTTTTTGCCATTTAACAGATGTGTCAACTTATGTAACCACTGCTGTAATCAAGAGAAAGTATATTTTGTTAACATGAACATCTCCATTATGCTATCCCTTTATTGTTACACCTAGCTACCTCCTTCTCCATGTTCCCTGATACCTGGCAACTGCAAATCTCTTATTGATTCCCGTAATTTTGTTATTTTGATAAAATTATATAAATGAAATGATATGCTATGTGACTTTTTGAGATTAGCTTTTGTCACTCAGCCTTATTTTCTACATAGACTACCAGGTCTTTTACAAATAAAGGCAGATTTATTTCTCCCTTTTCCTTCTGCAGGCCTTGTGTACATTTCTTGCTTTATTGCATGGCTTAAGCTTCCAATACTATGTTTAATAGTGTAACTGAAAGGCAGGTCTGGTTGCCTGCCACTACGAAAGCCAGTACTGGAGAAGCAGTGATGTAAAGGAAAGTGCTTTATCTGCAGATGCCGGCCATCTGGTCCAGAAGTTGGGGGACTCATGTCCCAAATTCCATCTCCTGGGAACATGGGGGACTCATGTCTCAAAGTCCATTTCCACCTCTCCATGGAGGCTGAGGTTTTTATAAGGAGGGAGTGGTGAATAGAACCAATAGAACAAGAGATCAAGGGAGGGGGATGAAAAGTTCTGTACATGCAGATGAGCACAGTCCGCTCCAATAAGGCAAGTGATGCTCCAGTGTACGTCATCCAGGCTGCACGTCATCCTGGCTCCACAATTGAAGGTCAGCAAATCTCCCAGAACTGGGATGCTTGAAGGTTGGAGTCTTTATATTTTGAGCAGTTAGTTCCTATACAAACATGCTGTTCAACTACAAGCTACATATAGTCAGAATCACCACTTGTAGAAACAATGTCAAAAGAATGGTGGGGTGGGTTACAATTTTCCACTGTTAAGTAGCAGTGGTGAGAACAGATATCATGCCTTTTTCTGACCTTAGGGAATAAGTATTGTTGTTCATTTTTATGTATGATTTTAATGCAGATTTTTAAATCAAGTTGAAGAGCTCCCCTCTAATCTTATGAATGGGTGTTTTGACATTGTCAAATGTAATTTCTACATTAGTTGATAGAATCATGCGATTTTTCTCCTTCAGCTTTTTAATATGGTGGATTACATTGTTTGTTTTTTTCAAATACCAAGCCAGTTTTTCCTCCTTGGAATAAGCCCCATTTTGTCACGGTACATAATTCCTTTTATATATTGCTTAATTCTATTTGCCAATATTTTGTTAAGACTTTTTATATCTATATTCATCAGGGATAATGAGCTGTAGTTTTTTCTCTCTTTTTTTTTTAGTTTTGTCTGGTTTGGTATCAGGGTAATATTAACTTCATAAGAGGTAAGATGGGAGTATAGGTTGTTGATTTAAAAATGTCTCTTTTTTCTAATATAAACATTTTTGCAGTACAATTCCCTCCAAACCCTGCTTTTGCTATGTGCCACAATTTTTTATTTTTAGTATGTAAAATTATTGTTGAAGATAGTAGTTAGTTAAATTTATCAAGGTATGTTTTATCATTTTCCATATTCTCCTTAGTTTATTATATTACATTCTTCTGTCTAAACTTTCTTTTCTTCTTGGTGAAGTACATATTTAAATGTTAATGTCATATTTACCTGAATGCTTAGTATCTTGTAGATATAGGGAAGGAGTAATTTGGGAATGTAAGCAAATGGAAAACATAGAAGAAATAACACATGAATCTGTTTAGTTTAATAAGGAATAATTTTATATGGAGGATTAGATAAGTCTTTTCCTTTTTTACCCTACATGTGATTACTTTTTAAGTGTCTTTAATGTCTTCATAGTTTGCAATTTGGGAAATATGTCATTTTGCATATTTAGTGTTTTGCCACACTATCAGTTCAGATAAAAAACATTGGGGAGTGGACTTAATTATATTTGCTCTCTCTGGAAAATTGTGCATCAGTGACATTCAGATCATAAATAAAAATTCATTAGTCTTTTTCCTACTTAACTATAATGTCAAGCCAGTACATAGATGATCTCAGCATAAAAATCAGGAAAAAAATCTGACTGAGTGAAAAAAATACCACAAGTGTTAAAGAAATGGTATTTTTTAGACTTAGTTCAACTCTTTCCTGACTCAGATAAGCAAATTATGTTCACAAACAGCAGGGTTTATATTGCTTTTGTCTTTCTCTAAAATGAATAAGTACTATATTTTTATCTTTGCTAGTTCTTTTTATTTTGTGTTTATATCGAAACAAGATAGGAAGCAAATAGTTCACTTAGTCTAAATTATATTTGTTTCTTTAACTCAATTTGTGTTTAGATGCCACATTAGTTTCTTTAAATAAATTTAGCAAATATTTGTCTACTTATTAAGTATAAAAAGCTCTGAAAGATACCATCTGGGATATAAAGATTCAAAACTCCCCACAAGCTGTTTTGGTCATTTCTAATAAATCCAGATGCTCAGGAAAAAAGGAAGTAAACCTGGTTTTTTTGGTTGCCATATACAATTTAAGCATTGACAAGAAGTTACTTTGATTCTGAGAGGAGAAAATCAACATTCCATAGTTTTTTTCTAAGTGGAGATCAGCTTGCTTCCTAACAAAATGATATTTTTCTGCTACTCAGATACTCAGTGAGAATGAAACAATGGCTTCTTAAATGAGGGTTCACAAGAGAATGATTTTTACATCCTTTCAATAGGCAATAACTGTAAACAGATAGTGCTCTGTGCAGGAAGATTGTTTCTTTCAAATGTCAGTTGAGCCTTAAGGCTTCCTTCATGCTTTCCCATACGTGAAGCCAACTCTCATATAACATAAAGGAGATGCCTTTCATGCTTCAGAATGCTGACTGATCAGCAAATACATATATTTAACCTTGACTCAAGCAGTGCCACAGTGTCTCTGCAGCTTTGCTGTGTGAGTAGGTAACAGCAATGACAAACCATTACATTGCAGGGTGGTGTCTTTTTTGTTTATTGGATCCTACCTCTGTTGCGGTATAGGACAAACCTGTGTATAATACAATGAGACTTCCAGAATACTTTGCTTGTGACAGTAAAAAAAAAATCAGAAAGGTTTAAAAAATTAAGATTGGCACTCAACTTTTTGCTTAATATTTTGCCTCACACACCACAGCACTGAGTATGGAATGCAATGGAAAGCTGGGCTTTTCATCTGAAACTAAACACCCTTTAAGAGAAACTCATCTACAGATCACTCATAAACCAGAATGTTACAAACCGTAGTTCACAGATGAGAATTTTTATTTTTGTATTATATAATATCTTAATCTTTACCTGGCAGACCATATTTTATCATCAGGACATCTGTTAAAATGCATATACTTCTGTGTGTTCACACACATTCAGAAAAAGCAATGACCTGACAATTTAGTTATCCTAATTTCAAGTGGCAAATATTTTAGAAAAGAAATTCTAAATGAAGAAAAAGAAATGGAGATAATCTTAGATTATTTAGATTATATGATGACTTTCATTCAGTTAATCCTGACTCTAATTTTGTGCATGAGGTCTATAAAAGGGGGGAAATGATTATACTAGAATATTTGTTTGGAATGATGTCTAAAAAATTATTCTAAAATATTCAGGTTCTGTTATGTAGGCAATGAGGAGGTATTGGATATTAGAATAAGCGAAGCTATTGAATCAGATTAAGTTGCATACACTTAACCAGTAACCTTCAACAATTCAGTGGCTTCACAAAGAAACGATTTTCTCCTGTTCATATCATAGTTCAGGAATGGCCAGTGGGAAGTTCTACTTTATATTGTCATTCAGGGATCCAGGCTTCTTCCAGCAGCTGCATCTAACTTAGTGTGTGGTAAGTTTTAGGGGCCCAGGACTGAGAGAACATTTCTCTTCTGCTCACATTGTCTCATAACTGATCTACATGGTCCCCTCTAATCTCAGAGAATATAGGGTAGGTAATTTGGAAGAAATTGGAAATGGGAGAAGGAGGGCTGTTGGCAGTGGATAGGCCAATTGAAAGTATAATTCAATGGTCTAGACTGAGCATGTTTAGAATCTGGGTATAAAAAAAAGACAAAAAATTTCAACTTGTATTTCTGTCCACAACATTTAAAGTAACTATGTTTCTAAGATACTATAATGATATTGTTTAAAATATGGTTTGTGAAAATTATAAAGTGCATTCTTTGTATTTGTCAGAATATATGTATTTATAATCTAAGTTACCTCTATTAACCTCAGAAGATAATCGCAGAGGTAATAGCAGAGAAGAGAAAAAGCTAAAAATATTAAGCAGTTACTTGGATCCAGGGTGAAGTTCTCAGTAATACTAAGAATGATTTGTGAAGGCATGGGGATTTGAGTGTCAAAAATGACTAACAGAGCTCTGGCTGGTGGTGGCTCAGTGGACTGCGTGCCAGCCTGCAAACCAAAAGGTTGCTGGTTCAATTCCCAATCAGGGCACATGCCTGGGTTGTGGGCCAGGTCCCTGTAGGGGGCATGTGAGAGGCAACCACACATTTGACTTTTCTCTCCTCTTTCTCCCTTCCATTCTCTCTAAAAATAAATAAATAAAATCTTAAAAAAAATAACTAACAGAGATAAGCCATGTGCAGGCTAGAGAAGAGAATCCTTATCCAAGCAGGACAGTCCAATAGTTAGGAAGAATAGCCTATTTTATTTATATCACTATTATATGTATTCAAATGAATGAAAACACTGAACAAGGAGAGAATTTACGTAGTGACTTTATCTCCCAATAGGGTGAGGACTCTATAGTGTAAACTCATTTACCTGCAAGCTCAGAAAGTTTTCTGGATCAGTGCTAGCACTCATATCAGGTCCCATTCTTAGAAAAGGCTAAGAAATCCATAAAACAGAGATGGGGTTCCTTACTATCCACACAATTAATTTTGTCATTGGTTAATATTTCAGACCCGAAGATGATTATGTAAATTCTTCCACTTTTCTTTTTATCTGTGCTTAAGATCTGAAGGTGGACATAGTCAAAAGTATTGTCTGAGATCATTATGTGATTTAGACACAAAGGATTACTATAAGAAATAGAAGCTCACAAACAACTATTGGAGGAACTGTAGGAACAAATGTTAGAAAAACTTCCATCAAAGACCTCAGTCTAAAACATCAAAGTGGATAGTTCTCAATTTGCCCATAAGCTTCTTTACTACTCTAGAGTCTCTGTAAAACTCCCACCAGTTCTCTTGTTCTGCATTACTGAAATGGGTGGTTTGCAAAAACCAGGAAGGTACTATGAAACTCAGATCTGTTCATACAACTGACTACACCTGCCTAAAGGAATACAGATTCTTCTCTTCTGCTCTTGAAATGCTGTGTTAGTGCCCCTCCTTGGAAAAACTATAACACAGGGAACAACACAGGGAAGGGGATTCTGTGAAATGTATACCCTGACTTCTATTCTGAGTTATAAAAGAGATCTTGGAAGGAGGCTGTGGTGATGTCAGATTAACCACGAATGATCCAGTATTCTGGCTTTTAGATTTACCGGTTTCCAACGGGGCTGCACATATATGCTCTGAAGTTTCTCCTTTGCTTTGATGAATCTAATCCAGTGGTTTTCAAACTTTTCACACCATGGCATACATAAACTAATTGCTAAAACGTTACAGGACACCAAAATACACTTTTATTGCTAATCTGACAAAATAATTGGTATAATTTTTATTCATTCACACCAGACAGATGTTGTATTGGCTATTGTCATTTTTTAATTTGATAATCTAAGGGAAAAGAGGACAATGCCTCTGACTGAGTAGTCAGGTATTGCAAGTTTTAAAATTTCTTACAGCACACTGGTTGAAACTCACTGATATAATCAGATACTCTCTCTGGTTTGCTGAGGAAACTATCACATTTCCCCTACTCATACATAAGGGAGGCTCTCTGAAGATGAAGAGAAATATATTGAAGTTGAGCTTTGGGAAATTTTAGCTTGCAATAAGAGTCTTCATGTATATGCTAGTAACTCAAAAGAGGTAGTAGGGTTACTTGGCTAATCTTTGATTTTGTGCTTAAGACAGAACAAGAATACAGGCTGGTGCTCTTCACATAGCATTTATTAATCAAGTTAACACATGCTCGATGAGTGCCTATCACACAAACATCACTCTGCAAGAGTTAGAAGTACAATGAGGAGAACCTGCAAACATAGCTCCCATATTCAAAGTGCTCAGAGTATTACAGGGAAGACAGACAATATGATAATTATAAAGAGAGAGAGATCAACTATTCTTTTTACAGTATTGTGCTTTGTTTTTTATCTACTAAACTATGATCTACTTTAAGGTGAGAACAATTGCTTCCTATATGCAATGGAAATATAATGAAATTGTTTTATTCAACTTATTATCCTTGGCACCCGCTGTGTAGGTAGGTGCCTAATATGTTGAACTGAGCTGTTTTGCTTCTTTTTCCCTATCACATCTCTTAATCTTCATAATAATAATAATGACAATAATAATAATAATAAGAGGAAGAAGAGAGGAAGAGGAAGTTTTCGACCCATTGTCATCTTAGGAATATTTTATTTTAACAGCATTTTAATAAAATATTTTCTATCTGGCTTTATTAATTTCATTTAAAGTGCATAGTGCTTGTGTTTTTATAAGCCTAATGGATCCTCATTGTTCATTTATTGGAGTTATGCTTTATTTCCCTTTTACACAATTTTAAAGCTGTTATCTATTATTTCCCTCTCCCTCCCTCTCAACATTGAGGTCATTTTGTATTTTATGTGATTATATTCATGGTCACATTGCTATCTGTGGAGTCAGTTAATGTAACACCAGTAATATGTATTTTTATTGACTTTCTTTCCCTGGCAGCTATGCCAGAGTGACTCTAAGGAAACAAAAAGCAGAAGTATAAAAATAAAAATGAGATATCAAAAAATAATTAAAATTTTCTTTCAAGAGCATGAGAAAAGCCCATTCTTTTAGCAATTTTATATTAGCTAAAATAATTTATACGTAATTACACACACGAAAGTGTACATTTATAATTGCTAAAATGCTTAAATAGTGTTTTGCCAATATAGTGTTTTTGTTCACTTGACTTGTTTTTACTAAGAGGAAATAAATATTCAACCCTTTCTTGTTCATGCTCATTTATGGCAATTAGAGCTTGGCAATTTTATTGTTGACTAGTACAAATATCTCTATGCAATAGCAACAGTATACATAGTTTCATGTATATGTAATATTCATAAATTTATAGTTTACACCACTTACAACTGTTACATAAAAGAGCTAGATGGCCATTGTGTGGTGGCCCCTTGGCTGTTTATTTCTTCACTGCAGGTTGAGACACGTTGGCTCAAAACCCAGTGGTGCCAAACTCAAATTTTCACACATCAAATTATTTTTACAGTAGCCCAGCCAGATTTTTAGCATTTAAAGCCTGCCTGCTTTGCACGCCATGAGGAACTATACCCTATTCCTGCTGGCCATTCATAAGATAGAATCTTGTTTTAAGACCCCACACGGCTATGACGCTTTGGAGTCCTCTGACCCACAGTCTCCCAGACATGCTGCTGAGCAGCATCACCTAGCCTCCACTCTTATCCCCCTTGCCCCAGAGTTTCCCTTGTCCTCCGTGCTATATGCTTCTGGGTGATCTTACGCTGTAAGGGACCAGCCCTCTTGTGCAACTCTGTCCCATTCCAACACTATAAAACTGATGTGTGCTACATTGTATAATTTTCCTAGGTCAGTTCCCCAAATCCTTTCATCTCTCAATAATTGTAATACTTATATATAAATATGAAGGTTACACAACCTACACAGTCTCCTGATAACTTTATTTTAATAAGAATTGGGGTTACAAACCCTGTTTTTAAAGTAAATATATAAGGAAATTTTTAAATAAAATGATTCATAGTCAGCTTTGTACTGTTATTTAAATAAATTCAGGAGAATCCTTATATTACATGGTTATGATCCATAATTGCTTGAGTAGCCAAAAATGTTGACTCTGCAGTTAAACTGATATACATACTATTAATCATTTTATTTTAACTTAAAATATATAAATGTATATTTAAATGTATAGTCGAGACTCCTTTTTCAGTGTATTTCTTTTCATTGCAGTTCTACACTTTTTCTTATATATCTTGCATTTTTAAAACAGCATCAGTGATTTTTAGTATTTTGTTTATTCAAGTGGAGTGAGAACTTGGACTCTTGGGAGTATATGTGGGTAGAATCCTTCTGAATGTTTTATTTTTTATTTATTTTTTTACAGGGTGAATCTCACATTTTATTGATATGTATGCATTGCCTCAAATGCTACAATTTTATTGTGATTTACTGTTAACATAAAATAATCATTTAAATGACTGAGCAATATCATCAACTGTTTTTTATAAAATTCAGATTCAAGAGGCAGCCTTCACATTTTATATATTCCTAAAAGCTGATATATTTCTGCTATCCTTTCATTTGAAATAGGTTTTCATATATATACTATTCTATTGCTAGTACACTTCAGAAATATGCATTATATTTTTTACAGTACAAGAAAGAAAAGACTCTCATTATTCTTATTATCTTCTATATTTATTTATGCAGGGTGTGAAGTTGAACAGAATATTTTTTCATTTTACATGCAGTATCTTTTTTTCCTTTTTATTGAATTTATTGGGGTGATACTTGTTAACAAAATTAGCAGGTTTCAGGTGCAGAATTCTATAACATGTCATCCGTACATTGTATTGTGTGTTCAAGATCCCAAGTGAAGTCTCCGCCCATCATCTTTTATCCCCCCATACCCTCCTCCATTGCCCTTCCCCTCCCCCAGCATCACCACAGTGTTCTTTTAACTTTTACTCTTATTTTTTTCTAGTTGCCTCAGCCACACTAATTAATTGGAAAACAATTTTGTTCTATGCTTTCCTTTAACTCTTTCCAAATATTACAATTGGTCATAGACAAAAAGCTCTTTAGATTTTCAAACTCCTATTTCATTGGTTTTATAATATTTAGATAAGTTATTTCATTAGTAATTATAAATGGCATAAAACAATTTAGAAATTATCATAGCTGGTTCTCTTTTTAATTTTTTTATTATTTTTAAAATTTATTTTAATTGTTGTTCTTGTACAGTTTTCTGTCTTTGGCTCTCATTCCAGCTCACCGCCCCAGCCCTCCCCACCCCCCTCCCATTTCCACGCCTGCTAGTTTTTGTCCATGTGACCTTTATACTTGTTGCTCCAAACCCTTCCCCTTTCCCCCTGAAATTCCCTCCCCTCTCCCCTCTGGTGACTATCAACCCCTTCTCGATTTCAGTGTCTTTGGTTATATTGTGCTTGTTTGTTTGTTTTTTTGATTAGGTTCCTGTTAAAGGTGAGATCATATGGTATTTGTCTTTCACTGCCTGGCTTATTTCGCTTAGCACAATGTTCTCCAGTTCCATTCATGCTGTCGCAAAGGGTAGGAGTTCCTTCCTTCTTCCTGCTGCATAGAATTCCACTGTGTAAAAGTACCATAGTTTTTTGATCCATTCATCTACTGATGGGCACCTAGGTTGCTTCCAACACTTGGCTATTGTAAATTGTGCTGCTATGAACATTGGGGTGCATAGATTCTTTTGGATTGGTGTTTCAGGGTTCTTAGGATATAATAATCCTAGCAGTGGAATTGCTGGGTCAAAAGGTAGATCCATTTTTAGTTTTCTTAGAAAATTCCATACTGCTTTCCATAGTGGTTGTACCAGTCTGCAATCCCACCAACAGTGCACTAGGGTCCCCTTTTCTCCACAACCTCTCCAACACTTGATGTTTGTTGCTTTATTTATGATGGCCATTCTGACAGGTGTGAAGTGGTATCTCATTGTGGTTTTAATTTGCATCTCTCTGATAGCAAGCGATATTGAGCATCTTTTCATGTGTCTCTGGATCCTCTGTATGTCCTCCTTGGAGAAGTGTCTATTCAAGTCCTTTGCCCATTTTTTAATTGGGTTGCTTGTCTTCTTAGAGTGGAGTCATGTAAGTTCTTTATATTTTGGAGATTAAACCCTTGTCTGATGTATCATTGGCGAATATATTTTCCCATACAGTTGGTTCTCTTTTTATTTTAATACTGTTTTCTTTAGCCATGCAGAAGCTTTTTATTTTGATGAGATTTCATTTATTTATTCTTTCTTTTATGTCCCTTGCTTTAGGGGACATATCAGTAAAAATGTTGCTACGTGAAATGTCTGAAATTTTCCTGCCTATGTTCTCCTCTAGGACTTTAATGGTGTCACGGCTTATATTTAAATCTTTTATCCACCTTGAGTTTATTTTTGTGTATGGTATAAGCTGGTGCTCGAGTTTCATTTTTTTGCATGTAGCTGTCCAGTTCTCCCAACACCACTTGTTGAAGAGGCTACTTTTACTCCATTTTATGTTGCTGCGTCCTTTGTCGAATATAAATTGACCATAGAGAACTGGGTTTATTTCTGGGCTCTCTGTTCTATTCCACTGGTCCATGTTCCTGTGTTTGTGCAAGTACCAGGCTGTTTTGATTACAGTGGCCTTGTAATACAGTTTGGTGTCATGTATTGTGATCCTGCCTACTTTGCTCTTCTTTCTCAAAATTGCTGCAGCTATTCGAGGTTGTTCATGATTCCACATAAATTTTTGAAGTGTTTGTTCTATATCTGTGAAATATGCCATTGGAAATTTGATAGGTATGCATTGAATCTGTAAATTGCTTTGGGTAGTATGGACATTTTAATGATGTTAATTCTTCCAATCCATGAACACGGTATACATTTCCATTTGGTTGTGTCTTCCTTGATTTCTTCCTTCAGTGTTGTGTAGTTTTCTGAGTATAGATCTTTTACTTCCTTGGCTAGGTTTATTCCTAGGTATTTTATTTTTCTTTTTGCTATATCAAATGGGACTTTTTCCTTGACTTCTGCTTCTGCTCTTTTGTTGTTGGTATACAAAAATGCCTTTGATTTCTGGATATTGACTTTGTATCCTGCTGTTTGGCCAAATTCATTTATTAGGTCGAGCAGCTTTTTTGCCGAGTCTATAGGATTTTCTATGTATACTATCATGTC